>JAUJPP010000005.1:9735330-9751568 GCA_030562195.1 Nipponacmea schrenckii | reverse complement strand
CCGTCGTCTGCGCCTAGCTTAAGCCACCTCGTCGCCCTTAAGTTATGAAGCAAAATCACATCACATTACATACCTTTTTCAAATGATCAAATTTAACGCTGAGTTTTTTAATGGCTGCAGCATCACTAGTTCCTGACTCGGCTATTTTGTTAGCTTTGGTGCGATTTTTACGATGTTTTAATGAATGTATATCTAAGTCTTCATCGGAGATAGTGGTACCCTGAAATTTCAACAATGTCATACAGTTTAAATATGGGCAGACTGTAGCACAGTCGGTTAGAGTGCAGGAATCCTTACATGACATCATTGGCTTGGTTTAGTCAAACAATGATGGTAGTAGGTTCATAAGTTATACAATTTTTCCTCCTCATTTAAAGATAGCTTGCCAGGCAAGGTAACATACGCTCACTTCAGCAAACAGAATATTCCGTGTTAATGGGTACAGATAATTCTGGAGTTATCATATTACGGGACAGCTTTGATGGTCATGGTAGTCATGGGTTCTTATCAAAGTCAGCTGAGCTTGAAAATAAATCGTCTACCCAGCTGTAAATGGGTACTTATAATTGAGGAAAGATCAATGCCGAAAGGTTAAGTTTATAGCCATGGCAGTCATGCGTTCTAATGGGTTGGTACATGACCATGAATGACTTCTTCCATCCCTTGTAAATGGGTAACGATAATTCTGGAAATGAGTTCTAATGTGATCACGAATAAGTCCATCCACTGTAAATGGGATATGACAATTCAAGGATAATCAATGCCGAAAGGATTGGCCGTGGACCACCTATAAAAATGAGTACGTACTCGTAACAATTTGGTCATTAAAACACTGTAGCGTTGATGACTAATTCTCTGTTTGTGTAGCACTTTGTTCATCATAGGTACGAATATCATAAACTTATGTCCGAGTTGAGCCACCAAAGCGCAGAGTGTATTCATTGCTGTGCCATGTAAGGCTGGAGTAGTGTCCAGTATCCTAGCTAGAGGATGGATTAGTTTAGAAGCGTAGTCTGTTAAATCCAGATTATCTGTTAATCTATCAATAGTCTCTAAGGATAACCTAGAAAAAAAAGTAAGGTATTTCTGAAAAATTATTTGATAAAAAATGAAATGAATGGAGTTTTACATCCTACTCTTCTGCACCTTATGGGCTAATGAAGATGGGCAACGCCAAGCAGTGTGCAATGAGGGAAATTTTGCAAGGACAGTGGCATAAGCCTACTCTTTCTTTGCATAACTGACAAGGGGAAAAGTTCATCTCAACATTTGCCAGGATTGAACCCTGAACCCTTAGGTTATAGAGCAAGTGTCGAACTCACTGAACCAACGCAGTGTGAAATGAGGGGAAAAAGTTATGGTGACTATATGTTTAATATAATTTGGCACCCTTTTAAACAAATTCTTCCCTAGTATGACATCTCTCCTTACAACTCTGTAAATTGGCACCGAAAGAAAGAATACAAGTAAATTGGCAGAAAGTTAGCTTTTAAGGAATCAAAACGGAATGACGGATATACTTACTTTCTGACTGCCATGGGAATTTCTGGAGAATCAAAGAGTTTAATAACAGGTGGTAGAAGTAAATGAAGATAATCATCTAAATTAGCGCCGAATAATTGCAAAGCATCTAATAGCTGGAATAAAACACGTCCTTTTAAATGAAGACTGCTTATTCACTGTATAACTAAGAATTAAATGTTGGTCTCATTAGCATTATTGGTGTGAAAACGCAATAGATCATGTGACATAGATAAATTATAAGTTATTTATGTATGTTTGTGGCGTGATCTATTGCATATACACACCAATAGTGCCATTGAGAGTCAACGATAAGTGATTTATTGCGTTTACACACCAATGACGCTAATAAAACCATGTTTTATCTTATATTTATATTTAAGATACTATTATTAATCCAATTTCACTGTTATATATTAATATGCTACAAATCTGTCATGGCTTCATCATATATGCCACATGACAATCTACCTGATAGTGAAATTTACACTAGTCTGCGTGACTGTTTTTTGTTAAGGCCATTATAGAAGAATTGTGACATAATTTGAAATGTGAACAAAATATTTATAAAGATGCGAAATTTTTGTTATTGTATATCCCTTTCATAAAGCAGATATACAAAAAGCCAAAGTGGAGTATTGTAAATTTATTTTGTGGTCATGTACTTGATCGCCGGAACATAGATCTGTCCATTTGATGCACTTGTACTTATGTATTTTTACACGAATTGTATATTGAGATATTATGTATTTTCGATTTTTTTTTTTTTTTTTTTTTTTTTCCAATGTATTGCCCCATGGGCTGAATGTTAGACAGGACCATGTCCTTGTGTATTGGACCTAATTCTGACACATGTAAAATAAAGAGTCTATGTTTGTCTCTATGGGCTGAATGTGAGACAGGACCATGTCCTTGTGTATTGGGCCTAATTCTGACCCATGTAAAATAAAGAGTCTATGTTTGTCTCTATGGACTGAATGTGAGACAGGACCATGTCCTTGTGTATTGGACCTAATTCTGACCCATGTAAAATATTATAAAGAGTCTATGTTTGTCTCTATGGGCTGAATGTGAGACAGGACCATGTCCTTGTGTATTGGGCCTAATTCAGACCCATGTAAAATAAAGAGTCTATGTTTGTCTCTATGGACTGAATGTGAGACAGGACCATGTCCTTGTGTATTGGACCTAATTCTGACCCATGTAAAATATTATAAAGAGTCTATGTTTGTCTCTATGGGCTGAATGTTAGACAGGACCATGTCCTTGTGTATTGGACCTAATTCTGACCCATGTAAAATATTATAAAGAGTCTATGTTTGTCTCTACGGGCTGAATGTTAGACAAGACCATGTCCTTGTGCATTGGACCTAATTCTGACCCATGTAAAATAACTAGTCTATGTTTGTCTCTATGGACTGAATGTGAGACAGGACCATGTCCTTGTGTATTGGACCTAATTCTGACCCATGTAAAATATTATAAAGAGTCTATGTTTGTCTCTATGGGCTGAATGTGAGACAGGACCATGTTCTTGTGTATTGGACCTAATTCTGACCCATGTAAAATATTATAAAGAGTCTATGTTTGTCTCTATGGGCTGAATGTGAGACAGGACCATGTTCTTGTGTATTGGACCTAATTCTGACCCATGTAAAATAAAGAGTTTATTATTATTATCAAACTAACCTCTGCAGTAACAACTCTATCAGAACTAGTATCATGCATGAAAACACGTAACATCTGAGGTATTATTTGGGGAAGGTAGACTCGAAACTCTGTTCCCAAAGCTCCCACAATATGTTCTATTAATCGGATAATTGTACTCTGCATGGTGCTGCTAGGTGTCCAGAATTCCTGAAATTACAAAGACTTATTTTAAAGGGTGGCTGTAGGGCAATTACTTAGAGTGTATAAATCTCATGACATCATTTGTGATATTACATCAGAAATATATTTGGTTTTCGGTGTTTTAGTGAAATAGGCTCAAATAAAATAGAGGAATTGTCAGCTGCTGTTCTGGATATGTACTCTGACTTTATTATCCACAGATATCCTAACAAATCCACCAGCAGAAAAGCCACAGGTCTGTAAAATTGCCATAAATTTAGTTCCTTGTCCAGGTATGTTTTTATTTTCAGAAATTTTTAAACAACTGAAATGCCCATGTTTCAGAAGTTTGTAAGGTTGTAAAAAATCAGAAATGCCTACCTTAACAATAGTAAATATGTCCTCTAAATAATTTTTAATATGTTGTTTGACTACAGATATTATAGCTCCTAGTTGTTGGAATAAATACTGAAACAGAATGAACAGTTAATAGCCTTAGATGTAAACAAAGAGCACTTTATCTAGGCATCTCAACTGCTCTCTAAAGGGAGATAACTATCAATTAACTGTTAGAATTTTAAGACCACAATATTACAATTTAAAAGTTTATTTGTGCAAAAATTAATTGAACTGAATCGAGTTTAAGTCCTTCTCTTTTGCATCAAAAGGTCACCAATCAAATATAGGATCTAAATTCACAAGCAAAGTTGACAAACAGGTAACATACTTCTCTGAAACTAGCTTCAGCATTACGGATTACTGTCAGAAAGGATGGTATAACTTGAGGTATATATGGCACACATTTAATACGTAGTGACTTGAAGATGAAGGTGGTAGCTTGTACCACCATGGTGTGGTGTTCAGATAGAGATGGATCCCGTAAAATCTTCATTAAATTAGCTACAGTTATAGCAGGGTAGAATTCTTCTAATGTCGATGTAGCACTCATGCTAGCCAGCATCTCACTGGTGTTCAAATCTAAAAATTACCAGAACCGTTTTATTTTCAAATCAATTCAGCCTCTCCGCCCTTCTCCAATAACAGAAGCATAGCAACTAAAAGTAATTGAGAGTTATGCCTTCAATTTTATCAAATCAGTTCAAATGTTTACATTTATCATATGATGATATGTTCTTTGTTTTACATAAAAGCCATGAGTTTTAGCCGCGAAATCCAAATTATGCACAGTTACCATCTAAGTTCTTACAAAATTTCCAAATTTTAAAAACCGCAATTTTGATCAAAATATCAAATGTTACACATCACTAGAAAGAATATATTACGTGTAATAAGGTCCTATGAGAAATTATGAATAAAGACGATCAAATGAGGGAAATTTTGTCAAAGGGTAGCAATATCCTTCTTGAATTTTAAAAGTCAATTCTATTCTATTCTATCTGTCAAAAAAGGCTTCCCACATCAAAATAAATTCATAATACCTTCGACTTAAGCTCACCTTGATTATTGTCCCCGTTAGTTTTATTATCGGATTTACTGATAGCCGATTCTCTCTCGGAGATTAAACCAATGTTCATTTTATGTTTGTGTGGATCAAGAGCTCCAATCAACCCAAGAACTCGAATCACCTGTCATACAAACGAAATGAAATTGTAATGAAATGAAATGAAATGAAATTAAAAATGAAGCTGAATATGAAATGAAATTTAATTTTTTGTAGATACATAATTAATTAAATGAAATACAACATCTTAGATAATTGTTAATGAAATGAAGTCCTAGTTTCAATTCATTTTTCTGGGCTATTGAGGACTGGCCATGCAGTGTGCATTGAGGGAATTTTTGAAATTTCCAAAAGTGTTAGGCTCTTTAATGTGCACAGCCTGTAGCACACAGGACCTTGGTTTATTGTCAGACCTAAACGACTAGACGCTTTTACCATATCAACTCCTCTGAACTGCTTTACTGACAAGGGGAATAATATTTGATAATCCATCTCGACCTTTGATGGGATTGAACCTTGGACCCTCAGGTTTGAGAACATGCATCTTACTCACTGAGCCACAATGGCTGAGAGTTGAGATGTAACCAATTAAAGATAGATACCCACCTCACGTCTGATGCCTGGTGTTTGTTCTGTTTTTAAGAAGTTCAGTAAAACTTCTAATAATGTGGGATATTTTTGATATGGTACGACAACACAGCCAGTAGTCTCTATCAACTGGCCTAATGTCCATAATGAAATCTACAATAAATCAAAAGTAGATCCTAGATTTTTGCTCCTGTATTGGTGGATAAGAGCAAGATATTGCTTGCATTTGACAATAAGAGATTTTGTCAAGCCAATTAGAAAAGCATTTTATATTACTTTCAACTGTCAAGGAATATTTGACAAACAGGGTTTCAATGGAATGTCTTTTACCAGCTTTAGATCTTTTTCAGTCTCTAGACCCCTTACTGATGTTTTAGGGGTGTGGCCAGGAAAAGAATTTGTTCTTCGGGATCATATTTAGAACTTAAGGGAACATATATTCCAAACGCTCTTAATATGATTGGATCAAATGTAACTTCTGGTGGTGTGAGGGCTGAAAACGGTCAGGAACCACTGCTCTGGACCAACTAGCTGAGCTTTTCAAATTTTGAATTGGATTTTTATCAGATTTGAATGACAATTATAAGCCAGAAAGATACTTATAAGGGGAGAGGGCTTATTTTGAACAAGTGAAAAATGGTACCATATCTTAATTGGTATCAAATTTGTGAGTTTGTAGGACTTACCTCCCGTTTCTGTATGGACGTAGAATCTTGTAACATGTCTAAGATAATGGGTAACAATTCATCCATCCATTTCCTCATTTCGGTTCCACTCACCTTAACAAATATGCAAAAACGTCAATATTCAAGAACCAAATATTTTTCTGGGAATCGCAGCAGAAGATTGAGCATGAATTGAAATATTATGAAAATGCACCAAAGTATGATCAAAAATTGCTTTTTCTAATAATATATAAATAATTTGAATCACAGACAAAAAATATCAAAAACTAATGAGATCAGCTTTTCATTTGCGAAGAACAAGGGCAATAACTCTCTATCTATGGCTTAGAACTTACCAAAGCTTGTTCTCCTATAGCTGTCAACACACTGATAGTAACGTTAGGATTGGGGTCCGGATTCTTCAACTTGGGAATCAACACCTGTACATAGAGAACGAAATACATGGGAGTTTTACACCCTGCTTTAATATAAAAAAGTAGGTATTGATGGTCAATAAGTTTAATAATGACCTTAGAAAGAAGACCATAGAACAGGTGTATTTAACCTTTTTTCAGCAATGTCCCCATATTCTGGTTAATGAAAAGTTCGCGTCCCCCATTTCATTTCAAATATTGAATTACCATAATTGTCCAATAGAATCATATAAATATTCATTAAACTATATTCATATATTCATATTGCTTAAATAAATTACACCCGGCACGGCCTTGTATTAAATCTTCAACCATAACATGTTCACAGACAACATTTTTTTTTGCCCCTAGGTTGAAAACCCCTGCCATAGAGCAAAGAACTCAGAATGAAGGCCTTAATAAGGCTATTGAATAATAGAATAGAAACGCCATGCAGTGTGCAATGATGGAAGTTTAATTCAACTTATACTGACCTTTAAAATAGGTTCCATGTAAGGTCGGATCAATCTGGCAGCATTAGCCACTAAATGACCCAATAATCTGGCAGCTTGTTCTTTATTTCTTCCTATACCACTGTATTCTAGCTCAGTTAAAAGCTGAAACGATTATATCACAGGCATGGGTGATCAAAACATCTTACTAACTTAAACAAGAGACTAAATTGGTTAAAAGTTGATCACAAGGACTCAAGTTTTATATCCTACGTTTTGAATTTAAAAAAAGTCAGCAAAACCATGCAGTTTGCAAAAATGGACAAAGACTTCTTCTGTGTTATATGTATCAACAATTAAATACCATTCAAGGATCACAGAATTCCTTCATTTATATGATGACTTTCAACTAACAGAAGTTCTCCTGGAACAATCTATAGCTGCTGTAAGACTCAGAACCAGTTCTTCAATCAAGACGCATCCATTCATAAATATTTATGAAATTTCACAACTCTGCAGCTAAATACTTTGTTTATTAGCCATACCTGGATCAAAACTTTACGTAACGATGGCATGACATAAGCAGGATTTTTACTGGACAATCTTCCTATCATACATATAGCTCGTTCTCTTATTTCAAAAGTCTCATCGTTCAAGGCTACAAATAGAGCACTGACGTTCTCGGCTTGTGCTAAGTGAGGATCGAAGCGTTCATCTAGAGAGTCCAACACACATAGTCTTATATCTGGATCTACAAAGTAAAGATCGATATGTCCATTTCAATAACTGCACATGACATTCAAGATTTTGGCTTCATTCCCCCTTCGGTCATGTTTCGCTATTTTAGAATCCCCCATTAAGATGAATTTCGTATCAGTGTTATAAGGCTACAGAAAGTGAATAATAATATACCATGAGAAACCTGTAGCACACAGGGCCACAGTTTATCCGAACGACTAGACGCTTTTTCCATGTCAGTCGTTCAGACCTGCACCACTGAAATAGGAAACTGACTCCCTGAGAAACTGGGTAGGAAATCCCATAAATAGTATTTTAATCTATTAAGGTATGATGTTACTCTACAAGTTTCGAAGATGTTTGAGGTCCAATAGTAAACAAACAAACCTGAATCCGTAATACCAACAACCAACAATTTATTTAATACGTCTGCTACCGTTGTCATGGCAGCCATACTAACTTGTTCTTGATTGGTTGATAATAGCTGAAATATAATTGAACCATTGACTCTTTAATAAGGCATGTTCTGAAACTGAACAATCTCATTTAAAAGGGCATTTTCGGAAGTTGGGGGGTGTTGGTATAATACAGAATCAGTCATTAAAAGGGTCCACTTCAGAAAAAAAAAAGCAATCGTACTTTAATAATTTTTCTGAAAGGGCATTCGTCAGTAAAATTAAGACATTACACCCCCTCCCAGGTCAGAATGGTCTCGCCTCTGCCCTGCTCATTTCTAAGTAGTGAACTGAATTCTTTGGTTAGTATGAAAACGTAAGAGTTGTCTGCCCACTTCCCAAGAAAAACAATACATAACATACCACAAGTAAAGGAGTCAACAGCCCAGCACAAGTTTGGACAGCCTCTAGTCGAATCTCTTTATGTTCACTAGAGAGATACTGGTCAGCACAGTGACGTACAAACTGAGTTAAGGAATGACCTGCAACAATAATATAAAAAATTTATTCAGGCTTTTACATTTCTGATATTTTCACATTTTCATTGTAATCTATCTACTTTCCTACAGCAGTTGTGTTCTATTTACATTACTTTTGACCAATCAAAGGTTGTAATGTAGAACTTGATTCTTGATAAGAACAAAATTGTTGGATAAGTTGACTGTGCTTTTGATTTCAAAATCCCCACAGTAACATTAATGAAACTTGAAGATAAACAAACACAATTTGAAGATAAACAAACACAATTTGAAGAAAAACAAACACAATTTGAAGAAAAACAAACACAATTTGAAGATAAACAAACACAATTTGAAGAAAAACAAACACAATTTGAAGAAAAACAAACACAACTTGAAGAAAAACAAACACAATTTGAAGATAAAAAAAACACAATTTGAAGAAAAACAAACACAATTTGAAGAAAAACAAACACAACTTGAAGAAAAACAAACACAATTTGAAGAGAAAAAAAACACAATTTGAAGATAAACAAACACAACTTGAAGATAAACAAGCACAATTTGAAGATAAACAAACACAATTTGAAGATAAACAAACACAATTTGAAGAAAAACAAACACAACTTGAAGTAAAAATTATTACCTTCGAAATCAAAGCTTCCTAAAGTTCTCAAAGCTAAAGTGATTCCTGTTACATCGTGAGATTCCGGTAGAATACCTCCAGATGCTGAAATAAATGAATGAATAAATGAATGAATGAAAGGAGAAATAATGAATAAAATAAATGAATGAATGAATGAAAGGATAAATAAATGAAATTAAAATAAATAAAACAGTGATTGAATGAATTATATAAATGAATAAAGTTCTGCTTCAATATGAGGCAACTCCATGCAGTATGGAATGAGGGAAACTATTCCAGTACGATGGACCAAAATTAATAATGTTACACAAATGTAACTGTGAATAACTTTGCTAAAACAGAATTAGAACAATTCTGCTTCAAACAGAACCACAAAATCTCTATGCATATGCAAAAAACTTCACCAATAAAACAGTAAATAATATTACCTGTAGGAGGGAGGGGTGAGGCTGGTGTTTTGGGGGCGCCAGGATGTTTTAAAGATCTTCCCATTAATATCATTGATAAACTCTTTAATAATCCATCTTGTATTTCTTTCTTTAACTGAGGTATCTGTTTCGCTATGTCTCTTAGTGCCGCAGTTAATGCAGGGCTGAAAAATAAAATGAAATAAGCAAGATTGAATGAAATTATGAAATGAAAAGCTACAAATGAAATGAAATAGAGTTACACTGGAAAAGTTTTGAAATGAAATCGAATGGGGTTATACTTGAGGCAGGAATGAAATGAAATTTGGTAATGTTACAAATGAAATGAAGTTTTACATCCTACTTTACTGTAAATGAAATGAAATGGGATAATGCTACAAATGAAATGAAATGGAGTAGACCTAGAAACAAAAAGAATTGAAGTTATAGAACCTGTTTAGGCTGGTTTCAAATGAAATGGAGTTAGGCATATAACCAAACCTTTACAACCTATTTCAATGCATAAGATAAGTTATACAAACCTAAGTCCAGTGGCCAGCATAGAATCTAGTAAATCTCGAATATCTCTGGTCATATTGGAGCCTACAGCACGTGCTAACATACTTATACACGTAAACACAGCCGGATCAACGGCAAAATTACGGTGCTTTCTGAAACACAAACATAATTCTTATTGTAACTGTTAATAAAATATATATAGAAGCACAGGTATAGAAAAATTAAACAATTAATATGGCTATTAATAAATGTAAATTTAGCTATTATATTAAATATTCTAGAAGTATCATTATATTCCTGATGACATTGTGAGAACCACATTGAAATGTTGAAAATAATAAATATTCTAGAAGTATCATTATATTCCTGATGACAGTGTGAGAACCACATTGAAACGTTGGAAATAATAAATATTCTAGAAGTATCATTATATTCCTGATGACAGTGTGAGAACCACATTGAAACGTCGAAAATAATAAATATTCTAGAAGTATCATTATATTCCTGATGACGGTGTGAGAACCACATTGAAACGTTGAAAATAATAAATATTCTAGAAGTATTATTATATTCCTGATGACAGTGTGAGAACCACATTGAAACGTCGAAAATAATAAATATTCTAGAAGTATCATTATATTCCTGATGACGGTGTGAGAACCACATTGAAACATTGAGAGTAATGAATATTCTAGAAGTATCATTATATTCCTGATGACAGTGTGAGAACCACATTGAAACGTCGAAAATAAAAAAATATTCTAGAAGTATCATTATATTCCTGATGACAGTGTGAGAACCACATTGAAACGTTGAATATAATAAATATTCTAGAAGTATTATTATATTCCTGATGACAGTGTAAGAAAAAAAATTGAAACGTTGAAAATAATAAATATTCTAGAAGTATCCATCCATGATCAATGTTTTTTATATATAAATAATATGTAACAACAGTATACATTTTAAGAAAATTAAGCACGATTTTTTATGTCACATTGCAACATTGTGGTCTTTAAATATCAACCTTGCATTAAAAGTTATCTCCCTTGGAAGAGTTACAGAGAGCCTTAATTAAGATGTCAACTGGACTCCAATTGTGTTAAGCCTTGACATTTGAATTTCTTACAATCAATGCCAAGATGACAACAGCTCAATCCTGTTCCTAAGGGGCAAAGCCTTAGACAGAAAAATTGACTAGTTTAAAAGAATATAGTAGTCAGAATATCATAGAGTTGGTTTTAAGCACCAATTTTAGATCAAGTATTTTCAAAATTTATCTCAGATTTGGATTTTGAAAAATTAAGTGACTTACTTGGAGGAGACATCTTTAGGTGGGAGTGAAGCTCGTATAATTTCCATGATCCGGGGGAGAAGTCTAAATATCTCCTCATTCACCGATAAAGCTAGTAACCCTATAGCTTGAAAGCCTGGGTTCTATCTTTATCTCTTTTTAAAATCACCAGTAGAAAGTTTATGGTATCTACTAAATATCTGTAAAATCAACATTAAAATTAAGATATATGGTTTTTTAATGCACTTATTGGGGGCATTAATCTCCAAAATTTAAATAAGTAAAAAATCTAGTTTGAATTTCATCCTAATTAAAGGAATGAACCAGGGGCCTTATTCTTTAAATTTCACGCTAGATAAAATCTAGATTTTAATGATTAGTAATCTGATTGGATAATAAAACTTAATTTCAAATCTATTTTAGTGTTTAAACACTATTACCATATCATTTTAAGTTAAGTTTTCAAGAGAATAAGTCCCGACGAAATTATTTTTAAAAAAGGGTAATTTTTCAGGTGTTAAAATCATGTAAGCTTAAACATAGTCTCTCAGAAGAAAAAAAAAACACTGTTTAGAGGGAATTTCCCACCCTGTGGGAACATTAATCTCCAAATCTTCAGAGAAAACTAGATTTTCAGATCTGGGATAATAATAAAAAATATCTTAGGGTTTAACCAATCAGATGACTGATTAAGTTATGTTTTTGAGAATAAAAATCCAGTGAAAAATGTTTAGAATTAGGGTAACTTTCAGGTGACGTATACAGTGTACCTCCGAAACTATCGCATCGTTCTAAAACAAAGAAATAACAGACCCGAACCTAATTGGAGTCTATTAAATTACAACACCAGACCTAATTAGTAGAATGATGTAAAGGGTCATGATATTTTTAGTATAGAAAAGTATTTCTGCGGGGTCATGCCTTTAAAATGTTTCCTCATTATCCTCATGTCCTGATTCTGGTAACTAGGTCAGACACGTTCTGGTATGATACAGTATAACTTACATTCTAGAGAATACAGTAGGATTGAATGACGCCAGTCTTGGTAAAACCATTAGCATAGTGGTCTGTATAAAACCACTTTTACTGCTACGATGTCTCAATACCAGATTACACACCTAGAGTTAAAATAACAACTATTACTAGTATTAACATAGTAACACTCTAACATGTACTGTTAACACTGATTCAATCCTGTACCAGTGCTTTCTGTTGCATAGTAACTGCTTTAACCTCTAACATTTCCCAAGGGCTGAATGTTAGACAGGATCATGTTCTTGTGTATTGGACCTAATTCTGACCCATGTAAAATAAAGAGTCTATGTTTGTTTCATGCGCTGAATGTTAGACAGGGCCATGTCCTTGTGTATTAGACCTAATTCTGACCCATGTAAAATAAAGAGTCTATGTTTGTCTCTATAGACTGAATGTTAGACAGGACCATGTCCTTGTGTATTAAACCTAATTCTGACCCATGTAAAATAGAGAGTTTATGTTTGTCTCTATAGACTGAATGTTATACATGTGTATGTGTATCAGTGACACTGGGTGAGGTCAAATCTCGTGTTAGTGTTCCATGTTAGTGTTAACACCATCACATAACGCTACATTTGAACTCATTCTTCATGTTAATATACAGTCTACTCTGAGTAATCCAACATTATTTTGCGGTCCCGATATGATAGATTACTCAGAGTGTATTATAACACCAAATTAACTGCTTAACACTAACACGGAACACTAATACGATATTTGACCTCAACCATTGTAAGTATCAATTTTCATTATTCTGATTTGATATCAGACATCTGTTGTTCTAGCCTTTCCACTAAAACTAAGTATTTTATAATGAATTTCTTCATCCTTGACTTCTCTGTCTATAAAACCAGTAAAAAACTACACAAACCTTATCAAAGTTGTTGTTAATCAACAATTTACATGTTTTACTTTCAAACAGATTGTTTCTGGGTGATAAATTTCTATATCCAGTAGTACCAGAGCGTATTGTCATTAGCAACGCCTTTGATTTATTCTGAATATGATGATAGGAACCATGGTGATGATGACTTTTAGATTTACTTCCATAAAGTTCCTGGAAGATGAAATAAAAAGTTCAAGTCCTTATTTGAGCCTTGATATGCGCAGGTAATAAAGGAGATATTGCCATGAAAGATTCTAAATGCCAAAGATTATTAATGTACACTACCTGAAGAACATTGAGCCTGAAATCAATGCAGTTTTACGTCCTACCTTTCTACATCTCATTGGCTAATGAAGAAGGGCAACACCATGTTGTTTGCAATGAGGGAAATTTTGCCAGGACATCCGCTGTCGAGGGATCTTAAATATGCACAGTCTGTAGCACACAGGGCCTCAGTTTATTGTCCCATCAGAAGGACTACATGCTTTTTTGCCATGTCCGGCTAGAAATTCCTGAAATAAACTGCCCTGAGTGAACCTACCCTTACAGTTGTCTCGTGTATGTTCTGTTGATTTGTTATCTCTTCCATTTCAACTCTTGCTTTCTGAAGATAGAAAATAAAAAAATAATGTTTGTCTGGTTTGGAGATATAGCAGTTAATAAAGCTTTCAAAGTCCAAATCCGAATTTTACTTACCTCTCCCTCCATATTACTACAACGTAGAAGTTCGTTAATAATCAGCAACGATCCATGCATCCAATCATCTCTCGTCATTTTATGTTCACGTAATGTTACGTCGTCTGCTACTTTCAGAGCTTCGTCGAAACATTGCTGAAAAAGTACGGTATAATAACTTTATGATTTTACATTTGCACAAACTTCTTTTATAAACAAATAATACAATTTTTTCCTTTTGAAGTCTAGTCTAGCATTAAATCAGGAACATCTTCAGGTTTTATAGAAGTCAGTTATTTACATTTACGTCAAACAAATGGCAGTTATGGTTTCTGAAATTGATAATCAAGGAAAGATCAATGTCAAGAGGTTTGGTCAAGGACCAGCTGGTAGAAAGAATCCTTGATCGTGAATCTTAACTGTTATCCTTGTAAAATATGGTTATTCCTTTCTTTCTTAACATTGGTAAAATTATTAAAACAATCTTGTGAAGAAACCTTTCAAAATGCCAGTTAAGAGAGATATATAGAAATTTGATAATGCCTGAAGAATAAGTATCTTTACCTTGTACCACTGTGAACGCTGTGTCTCCTTAGTTTCGCGTTGTGACGTAACAGTAAGAGCTGCTTGTAATGCTGACACGGCAGCTTCTCTCACAGACGGCTAAAATTAAAAAACAAAATAGAGTCAATCCATAAAAGAAAGACACCATAAAAATGGAGCACAGGACACAGAGCGTCGGTTTATAGTCTCAAACAAGTAGACAATCTTTCGACGCCAGTCCCTCAGACCTGCATCACTGACAGGGGAAACCAGAATGAAATATGCGAAAGTTCTTCTCGACCTTTGCTGGGAGAAAACCGAGGAAATTGGGAAATAAGACTAACCTTTAAGTCTCGTATGGCATCAAATATACAATCAAAGAACTGCTGAATTTGTTGAAAGAAGAATGTTGGAGTGTTCACTGCTAGTTCTTTTAATACCAAAACCTGTAAAAAAAGACAAAAAAACATCATTTTTTGTTAGTTTTGAAAATTTTAACTCTGCCAATCACTCTGTCAGCAAAATGTTCTGTTGTCATGCAGACCTGAACAATAGCACAACATTTAAATTGTAATCCCTAATAATTGCTAATTCCTTAAACTAGAACTGCCTGCAAAAACACAAAAGTTACATTTTTATCCCATCCAACAGATTTAGAACAGAAAAATGTCACGTATAATCTTAAATCTAAATTGAGAGAATTATAGAAATCTAGTTTAACTTACAGCAGCCATTCTTTTTCCTTCATTGCGTTCCTCAGACAACCATTCCAAGGCTCTTTTAACCTCAAACTCAATATATTCTGCAGCATGAGTCCCTGAAAGTAACGCCAGGTTACCAACTGCCATGGCAGCCATCTCCATGACACTGACTTCATTAGAAGGCAGCATATTGCGTAAATAATTTGTGAACCTTGTCACTCTAGTTGACGTGTTTCCAACATCTACTCCACTTAACGTAGCTAAAGAAAATATTAATAAATATGTCAATGGTGAAGTAGGCTGAAAACTGAAAGATTACTGGCACTGTCAATGGAAGACAGATTAAATCCCCTTTAAACGAAATGAAATGAATGGAGTTTCACAACCTTCAAATCCCTTTAAATAAGACACTTATAGAAAAGGCCCCCAGACAAAAGCTAATGTCATTTATGACAACAGCCTCTTCAAAAATTGTGTGGTCTACATAAATAAATTATTTTGGCAATAATAACAATTCTAGAGTTTACATGGTAAAATTATTGGACACAATTATATGGATAACAAGAAATTTATTAAATAACTTGAATAAAGGAGAAAATGATATCTGTTTACATCTAATTGCACCTACCTATAGCAAGAATTCCACCTTTCTTTTCATTTAAATCAGAGCTAGACACCATTTCAAAGATATGATGGTTGAAATCATCCATGAAAGCTGTGTGTTCTTCAACTGGCATCTCTCTAAGCTCTGTACTAACAAAATGATGTAGCTCATTGGCTGTCTTATTCCGAACTTCTTCATTTCGATTTTTCAACCCTGCCACAAACTGCAGCAGCATCTGCGTAGTTGTGGACATTGTGGATATATTCTTGGACTAGTATTAGGTACCGGTACTGGTTTATTTGTCAGTTAAACCAATTTCAATATCGGATGAGACTTTCAATTCAGG
>JAUJPP010000005.1:9719768-9734830 GCA_030562195.1 Nipponacmea schrenckii | reverse complement strand
ATATAGACTGTTTTACACACTGATACCAATATTTCTTTGGCATTGAGAAAGAAACAACATGACCACAACGAATCAAAACCAGACAATGAGTATGTGGGTGGGTCAAAAAAGAAGTTAAGTTATGGCCATAAAGCGCCATATTTTACCACTTCCCATCAACTAGATACACTGAACTCAGTAATGTTTTTACAAGGACACCCCTCCCAACATCCAAATTATTTATACTGATTTCTATTTTTGATTCTGTGAGCCCCCTTGACCTCTCCACCAAATGATTCCTATAAAACCAATGACCCCAGTATAGCATACAAGGCTTAATCTACAAGGTAACAATGCTTCCAATGTGTACCTACCTTCCTTGTACTGCTTGGCTGTAATGTGTCCTCTTCCTGTAGGATCTAACATACCAAATACTGATCTAATATTACTATCATCAAATAAATGACTGCAATGGACTGAAGACTGTTTGGATTTCTGCAACTTTTCTAAATTTTCTATCATAAACTTCTTGGGATCATCTTGAAATAATTAGATACATAACCATTACGAAAAGATTAAACGGAATGAATAAATCAAAGAAATGAATGAATAATCATTACATTAGCAGGCAGCATAAGGATTACTTTCCACCATGGCTGATCATCAGAACTAGGCCAAGCCGAGGTGGAGGAAATACAATGGCAACATTTAATAAAAAATTTAAGCTATAAAGAAACTTAAATTAGAGACGCCAACAAGCAACAACAAGAAATACCGTATGTTAATATTGGAATAGGAAGAAACTTAAAAAGAACGAAGGGAATTGAATTTTGGTATTAGATTTCAATGTATAATAGTCAGAAATAGTCAAGAAAGTTTAAATTCATTACCCGGACGCTTGTATATTAATTGAGATGTTAAATTATTGAATAATTCCATAATTTTATGTTTATCCAAGTAACTAACAGCTTCATTTTCGATAGACGACATCGTTTCCTTTGCACGTTGCTTCTTCTTGACGAACTCAGAATCCAAAGGAGAATGTTGGGCATGCGCATTGACTGGCAGTCAAATCTACTGTCAACAAACAAATTCTACTTCACACTGTTGCTAGGTCACTCCGGAACCCATGTGAGATAAGGTATGCGCAGTTTTTTAATCGAGATAATCCTTACATAATTGTTATAAAATAGACTCTATTTTATAATATAAAAAATTTTCCTGTGAGTAAGAAACTCTAAAATTTTTAGTAAAAAGATCCCCATTTTATCTTTATCCGCCATTTTGTTTGTTGACAGTAGATTTGACTGCCAATGCGCATGCCCAACATTCTCCTTTGGATTCTGAGTTCGTCAAGAAGAAGCAATGTTACGAATGCACGAATTGTGACAAAAACGAAATTAAAACAAAAGCAACGAGTGCGTTTTGATTTAGATAGTCATGATTTTGACGTTAATTCCAGAGACACTCCTGATTCTCAATCGTCCTGCAATACCAATTCTCCTTGCGCTACTTCACTTATGTACCTCTCCGTGATTTTAATAGTTTATCCACTGAAAGACACCAGGGTCATGTTAAGGACATTATTCTGAATGTTCACACCAAATTTCATCGCAATCAGACCATTTTTACTACCCTAAATCGATTTTTTTGTTCGTACAATTGTCGCTCTTTTCATAAATAATGTTCGAATGTCAAAAAAAAGGATAACTTCAATTTCAACGTGAATAAAGGTAAAGAGTAAATATAAGAGTCGTTCAACAAACTGTAGTCGAACAGTTCAAATCACTTTTGGCAGTTATTAAAAATACGGCTTCAGATACACTTGAGGATATGGATGTAGGCAATGTAGAGTTGGTAGAAGTATCTCTTCCTCCAACTACCAAACCAACCTCTACCAATAACCGATTCAATTTCATTCCACAATCTACCGGGAAACCAAAACGTAACAGATCGTATTCTCCGACAAGTTTTCCATCCTCTTTTGAAACTCCTTCAAAGCAAAAAAACATCTCTCAAGCAGAAGATCTTCTTTACCGAATTCACCTACAGACCAACCTACTAGTTTGCTTTCCTCTTCAAATGTTGTCAACAAAAATTTATACCATCTTCTTCGGCATCCACTTCATCATCACCTCACCGATCTCTCCCAATTGCACCGTTTTCTTCTTCATCATCTTCGTCTTCATCACCGTGCAGGTCTCTTACGAATGCACCGTCTTCCTCTGCAACGTCTTCTTCTGCAACCTCTTCTTCTACAACCTCCTCGTCATCTTCTTCTACATCACCTCGCAGATCTCTTACCTTTGACAAAACACTCACCCCATCTTCTTCGCCATCAACTTCTTCTCCTGTCATCAACCAGCCAGTATTATCTAGATCCTCTACTAAACCACACGTTCATACCCGACAGAGTGATAAATCTAAATTCAATCTACCAAAACCTACAAAACCTATTCTTATCATTGGATCGTCAAACTTGGGCCGTATCCCAGAAGGCACATCAGAAACCCAAATAGAAAGCTTTCCAGGAGCAAGAATTTGTCATTTAAAGTCTGTCCTCACTAAAGCAGAAACCAGTGAAGTACCAAATAAAGTTATAGTACATGTAGGATTAAATGATAAACAAGAAGATGGTAATTTTATTCACATCCAAATGTTAGAACTGCTGTCGATTGTCCGTAACAAGTTTCCAAAAGCCTCCCTGTATGTCACACCAATACCAATTTCCTCATCTTTAAAACGAGCATGTCCTGGAGCTTTCAAGAACCTATCAAAATTTAATGAACTGATCACAGCAAAACCGGCAACCAATACCACTACCATTCCAGAATACCACGGATTCATCAAAGTTCAGAACGACAATATCCATTGGACAGAGATGACAGCCAAGAATATATTTTCTCACTGGATGGCCCATTTAAACTAGATGCGGGGGGTGGACCGAAATTGGATAAAACAGTAGTGAATCTGAGCTCAAGATCATTATCTGTAATGGAAGAAAGTCTATTGGACAAAGGCCTTAAATTCATACCCACGGCAGTGCCTTCATCGATTGACAAAATTTTAGATGCCACTTGCAAATTCGAACGATTAATAAAATTGGCCTATTTTTACAGAAAAACCCTCGGTAGAGGTACCCGGAAGAAATTTGTGGAAAAATCTGAGTGGACTCCACCAGATGCCCTAATACATACCGATATTTTAGAAATTTGCGATAACATACGATTTGAAACCTCTCTCTTACCATTGGTAAAAGTAAATAGTAACCTAACGCGCGCTGAAAGGACCATTTTAACCAACCTAAAGAATGATAAAAGTATCATCATACGGAAAAGTGATAAAGGAAGCTCGTGTGTCATTTTAAACCGCGAAGATTATATCAAAGAAGTTGAAAATCAATTAAACAAACGCGAACATTACCAAATTTTAGATGCTCCGATTTTTAGAGAAACCGGCAGTATGATCAATGACATTTTAAAGAAATTATTGAATGACAAAATTATTTCAGATAAACAATACGATTACCTTTCGGCAAATTCCACGGCACGTCAACGGCATATTTATACACTCCCGAAGATACATAAGAACCCGGAAACAGAATGGTTTTTTTCCAAACATTGTACCTAAGGGTCGACCAATTATTTCAGACTGCTCCAGCGAATCTTATCGAGTTTCGGAATACATAGACCATTTTTTGTTACCTTTAGCGTGCCAACACCCATCTTATCTAAAAGACACATCCGATTTCGTTGCAAAAATAAAGAATTTAGAAATCCCGGAAAATGCTTTCTTCATATCAATGGACGTTAGTAGCATGTATACCAATATTGACAACGAAGCCGGTTTGAACGCTGTAAAAAAATGCTTTGAGAGAACTCCCGATCCAAAACGACCTGATTCTGAAATTCTTCAATTACTCGAAATTTGTTTTAAAAAAGGAATGATTTTTATTTTAACGGTAAGGTTTATCTTCAGACTTCAGGAACAGCAATGGGTAAGCGATTTGCCCCAAGTTATGCCAATATTTTCATGGCAGAATGGGAACGTGAAATTGAATTGATCTCTCCTTTTAAACCACTTTTCTACGGACGCTTTTTAGATGACATATTTTTAATTTGGCAACACACTATCCAGGAATTCTGGCAATACTTCGAAATTTTAAATAGCCATCACCCATCAATCAAATTAACAGCAAATATAAGTGATAATAGCATGGACTTTCTCGACACAACAGTATTCAAAGGACCGGATTTTAATGAAACTAGGAAGGCTGATATCAAAGTATTTTTCAAACCTACCGATACCCACCAACTTTTATTGAAAAGCTCTTTTCATCCTAAGCATACATTTTCAGGCATAATAAAATCGCAAGTTCTACGGTTCCGTAGAATTTGCACCAGAACAGAGGATTTTGATGATGCGTGCCAATTAGTCTTTAAGAAATTGCGAGAGCGGGGGGTATTCAAAACGATATCTCCGCAGCATTAAAAGCAAAACTCTTTCAGAAATTGAGAACCGGAATACAATCCTCGTTCCGGTAAACTCTAATCAATCTTTCGGATCACGGCCGTGCAGATCTACAAGATGTAGAACCTGCGAGCATATTTTAACAACCAATTCCTTCTCTAATAAACATAACGGTAAACAATTCGCGATTAACGGCTTACTTTCTTGTACCACTACTAATATTATTTACCTAATTTCATGCGACAAATGCCATTTACAGTACGTAGGCGAAACTCAAAACTCTTTGCGGTCGTGTGCATGGCCGCGGGAACTATATATTACATCCATTTTATAAACAAATTGTAGGTTGAAAATCTGTCCATTCATGCACATGTACTTGTGTATTTTTAAACAAATTGTACGTGGAGTATTGTATATTTATTTGTGGTCATGTACTTGATCGCCGGAACATAGATCTGTCCATTTGATACACATGTACTTGTGTATTTTTAGTATTTCAGACGAATTGTATATTGAGATATTATGTATTTTCGATTTTATTTTCTTCTTTTTTTTTTTTTTTTTTTTTTTTTTTTTTTTTTTCCAATGTATTGCCCCATGGGCTGAATGTGAGACAGGACCATGTCCTTGTGTATTGGGCCTAATTCTGACCCATGTAAAATAAAGAGTTTATTATTATTATTATTATTAACGGTCATCGGTTCGACATCTCCCATCACCTGGATAAACCTATTGGGAACCATTTCAATTCCGTCAACCATTCCTTAGCAGATATGAAAGTGACACCCATTGAAAAAGTCATCACAGAAGAAGACACCAACCCTAAGAGTACAAGACTATACAGGGAGAGCTTTTGGATGAATCAACTAAAAACCATTTCACCCTCTGGATTAAATATACAGTTTGATTCTCAAATAATCCCATTTAGAGCTCCATTCAATAACATTTCTTGCCAAGCATCCCGAATCATCAAAAGATACTATACCCAATTACAAAATAAATTTCCCACTGTTTTTTACAAAAAATTAGTCATAGCATATTCAAAAAATAAAAATCTACAAGATATACTTGTTCGTGGTAGACTTGACTCTATCGATAATGTAGAATGATCCCACAGAACTTAATGTTCTCATTTTATCAACTATCATTGTACTTTATAATATATAACAGTATGAACGACTTTATTTTCTATAGTTGTAGCCATTAATAAATTTTCTTCGTTATTCCAGAAATTTGAAGCTGTCCTTTTTGATCCTGTACTTTCAATTAAAAATTTTTTAATAATGTTTGAAGTATTTCCCTAATGTAAATTATAGTTTTATGAATTTCTTTATTAGGTCCAAGATTATGATTTTGTTTTACTTAATTCATTACACATAACCACACAATTATTGTAAACATAACTTTAACCCTGTGCCAGTGCCTTATATTGAATAGTAACTTGTTACTTTTCAATCACCCTAAACACTAACTCGAGACAATTTATGTGACTTTTCGTACCAAGTTAATAACATTCAAATATAATTCAAATTATTTGTTTTATGAACAATATATTCGTTTCACATCTCCAAATTCGAAATAGACAAAAGTAAACGATGTGTCAGGCCCCATACTGTTTGCCAAAACAAGTACCGGTAGGTGAAATGATAATTCATGTTTTGATGATGTAATCCGAAAAAGTTATCGATTACTCACATGTCTCATGAGTCATCACAATGACAATAACTCACAAGGCTTAAGAGTCACCTCACTGACCAACACTGTCCAGTAGCCGGTCTTTAAGTACGCTTAAATATCGTCTACATTAGCCATATAGTCTCTACTTCAGTATACTACCGCTAAAAAAAATTAGATTTTTTTTATGTGACCCACGGACACTGAAAATGACTCACATGGCTCGAGAGTCACCTCACTGACCCACACTGTCCAGTACAGGGCCTTTAAGTAAGCCTACATATCGTCTAAAGAGGCCATATAGCCCCTACTTCAGTATACTGCCGATACCGGAAATGATGATCAAAAATATTTGATTTTTTTATGATGTGACCCACAGACACTGACCCTAACTCACAACACTCGAGAGTTACCACACTGTCCCACACTGTCCAGTACAGGGCCTTTAAGTAAGCCTACATATCGTCTAAAGAGGCCATATAGCCCCTACTTCAGTATGCTGCCGATACCGGAAATGATGATAAAAAATATTTGATTTTTTTATGATGTGACCCACAGACACTGACCCTAACTAACAACACTCGAGAGTTACCACACTGTCCCACACTGTCCAGTACAGGGCCTTTAAGTAAGCCTACATATCGTCTATATAAGCCATATAGCCCCTACTTCAGTATACTACCGCTACCGGAAATAATAATCAAAATAACTTAATTTTCTCATGATGTGACCCACAGATACTGACGATGACTCACATGGCTCGAGAGTCACCTTACTGACCCACACTGTCCAGTAGCGGGCCTTTAAGTAAGCCTACTACATATCGTCTATATAGGCCATATAGCCCCTACTTCAGTATACTACAGCTACCGGAAATAAGGATCCAAAAAATTAGATTTTTTTATGATGTGACCCACAGACAACGAAAATGACTCACATGGCTCGAGAGTCACCTCACTGACCCACACTGTCCAGTAGCGGGCCTTTAAGTAAGCCTACATATCGTCTATATACGGCATATAGCCCCTACTTCAGTATACTACCGCTACCGGAAATGATAATCAAAATTTTTTGATTTTTTTTATGATGTGACCCACAGACACTGACACTAACTCACAAGGCTCAAGAGTCACCTCACTGACACACACTGTCAAATACAGGGCCTTTAAGTAAGCTTACATATCGTCTATACAAGCCATATAGCCCATACTTCTGTATACTACCGCTACCGGAAATGATGATCAAATTTTAAAAAAAATTTTATGATGTGACCCACAGACACTGACGATGACTCACAAGGCTCTAGAGTCACCTCACTGACCCACACTGTCCAGTAGTGGGCCTTTAAGTAAGCCTACATATCGTCTATATAAGCCATATAGCCCCTACTTCAGTATACTACCGCTACCGGAAATAATAATCAAAATAACTTAATTTTCTCATGATGTGACCCACAGATACTGACGATGACTCACATGGCTCGAGCGTCACCTTACTGACCCACACTGTCCAGTAGCGGGCCTTTAAGTAAGCCTACTACATATCGTCTATATAGGCCATATAGCCCCTACTTCAGTATACTACAGCTACCGGAAATAAGGATCCAAAAAATTTAAATTTTTTTATGATGTGACCCACAGACAACGAAAATGACTCACATGGCTCGAGAGTCACCTCACTGACCCACACTGTCCAGTAGCGGGCCTTTAAGTAAGCCTACATATCGTCTATATACGGCATATAGCCCCTACTTCAGTATACTACCGCTACCGGAAATGATGATCAAAATTTTTTGATTTTTTTTATGATGTGACCCACAGACACTGACACTAACTCACAAGGCTCAAGAGTCACCTCACTGACACACACTGTCAAATACAGGGCCTTTAAGTAAGCTTACATATCGTCTATACAAGCCATATAGCCCATACTTCTGTATACTACCGCTACCGGAAATGATGATCAAATTTTAAAAAAAAAATTTTATGATGTGACCCACAGACACTGACGATGACTCACAAGGCTCTAGAGTCACCTCACTGACCCACACTGTCCAGTAGAGGGCCTTTAAGTAAGCCTACATATCGTCTATATAAGCCATATAGCTCCTAATTTAGTATACTACCGCCACCGGAAATAAGGATCCAAAAAATTAGATTTTTTTATGATGTGACCCACATACACTGACAATGACTCACATGGCTCGAGAGTCACCTCACTGACCCACACTGCCCAGTACAGGGCCTTTAAGTAAGCCTACATATTGTTTAAAGAGGCCATGTAGCCCCTACTTCAGTATACTACCGCTACCGGAAATGATGATCAAAATTTTTTGATTTTTTTATGATGTGACCCACAGACACTGACACTAACTCACAAGGCTCGAGAGTCATCTCACTGACCCACACTGTCCAGCAACGGGCATTTAAATAAGCTTACATATCGTCTATATACGCCATATAGCCCCTACTTCAATATACTACCGCTACCGGAAATGATGATCAAAAAAACTTAATTTTCTCATGATGTGACCCACAGATACTGACGATGACTCACATGGCTCGAGAGTCACCTCACTGACCCACACTGTCCAGTAGCGGGCCTTTAAGTAAGCCTACATATCGTCTATATAGGCCATAAAGCCGCTACGTCAGTATACTACCGCTACCGGAAATACTGGGCAGTGTGGGTCAGTGAGGTGACTCGCGAACCATGTGAGTCATTGTCAGTGTCTGTGGGTCACATCATAAAAAAAATCTAATTTTTTGGATCCTTATTTCCGGTAGCGGTAGTATACTGAATTAGGAGCTATATGGCTTATCTAGACGATATGTAGGCTTACTTAAAGGCCCTGTACTGGGCAGTGTGGGTCAATGAGGTGATTCGCGAGCCATGTGAGTCATTGTCAGTGTCTTTGGGTCACATCATAAAAAAATCAAATATTTTTGATCATCATTTCCGGTATCGGCAGCATACTGAAGTAGGGGCTATATGGCCTCTTTAGACGATATGTAGGCTTACTTAAAGGCCCTGTACTGGACAGTGTGGTACAGTGTGGTAACTCTCGAGTGTTGTGAGTTAGGGTCAGTGTCTGTGGGTCACATCATAAAAAAATCAAATATTTTTGATCATCATTTCCGGTATCGGCAGTATACTGAAGTAGGGGTTATATGGCTTATATAGACGATATGTAGGCTTACTTAAAGGCCCTCTACTGGACAGTGTGGGTCAGTGAGGTGACTCTAGAGCCTTGTGAGTCATCGTCAGTGTCTGTGGGTCACATCATAAAATTTTTAAAAAAATTTGATCATCATTTCCGGTAGCGGTAGTATACAGAAGTATGGGCTATATGGCTTGTATAGACGATATGTAAGCTTACTTAAAGGCCCTGTATTTGACAGTGTGGGTCAGTGAGGTGATTCTTGAGCCTTGTGAGTTAGTGTCAGTGTCTGTGGGTCACATCATAAAAAAAATCAAAAAATTTTGATCATCATTTCCGGTAGCGGTAGTATACTGAAGTAGGGGCTATATGCCGTATATAGACGATATGTAGGCTTACTTAAAGGCCCGCTACTGGACAGTGTGGGTCAGTGATGTGACTCTCGAGCCATGTGAGTCATTTTCGTTGTCTGTGGGTCACATCATAAAAAAATCTAATTTTTTGGATCCTTATTTCCGGTAGCTGTAGTATACTGAAGTAGGGGCTATATGGCCTATAAAGACGATATGTAGTAGGCTTACTTAAAGGCCCGCTTCTGGACAGTGTGGGTCAGTAAGGTGACTCTCGAGCCATGTGAGTCATCGTCAGTATCTGTGGGTCACATCATGAGAAAATTAAGTTATTTTGATTATTATTTCCGGTAGCGGTAGTATACTGAAGTAGGGGCTATATGGCTTATATAGACGATATGTAGGCTTACTTAAAGGCCCTGTACTGGACAGTGTGGGACAGTGTGGTAACTCTCGAGTGTTGTTAGTTAGGGTCAGTGTCTGTGGGTCACATCATAAAAAAATCAAATATTTTTTATCATCATTTCCGGTATCGGCAGCATACTGAAGTAGGGGCTATATGGCCTCTTTAGACGATATGTAGGCTTACTTAAAGGCCCTGTACTGGACAGTGTGGGACAGTGTGGTAACTCTCGAGTGTTGTGAGTTAGGGTCAGTGTCTGTGGGTCACATCATAAAAAAATCAAATATTTTTGATCATCATTTCCGGTATCGGCAGTATACTGAAGTAGGGGTTATATGGCCTCTTTAAACGATATGTAGGCTTACTTAAAGGCCCTGTACTGGACAGTGTGGGTCAGTGAGGTGACTCTCGAGCCATGTGAGTCATTTTCAGTGTCCGTGGGTCACATAAAAAAAATCTAATTTTTTTTAGCGGTAGTATACTGAAGTAGAGACTATATGGCTAATGTAGACGATATTTAAGCGTACTTAAAGACCGGCTACTGGACAGTGTTGGTCAGTGAGGTGACTCTTAAGCCTTGTGAGTTATTGTCATTGTGATGACTCATGAGACATGTGAGTAATCGATAACTTTTTCGGATTACATCATCAAAACATGAATTATCATTTCACCTACCGGTACTTGTTTTGGCAAACAGTATGGGGCCTGACACATCGTTTACTTTTGTCTATTTCGAATTTGGAGATGTGAAACGAATATATTGTCCATAAAACAAATAATTTGAATTATATTTGAATGTTATTAACTTGGTACGAAAAGTCACATAAATTGTCTCGAGTTAGTGTTATTAGTACGAAACGACTTATATTTACTCTTTACCTTTATTCATGTTGAAATTGAAATTATCCTTTTTTCGACATTCGAAAATTATTTATGAAAAGAGCGACAATTGTACGAACAAAAAAATCGATTTAGGGTAGTAAAAATGGTCCGATTGCGATGAAATTTGGTGTGAACATTCAGAATAATGTCCTTAACATGACCCTGGTGTCTTTTAGTGGATAAACTATTAAAATCACGGAGAGGTACATAAGTGAAGTAGCGCCCTTTCGGCGTACCATAAGGTGCAGAAAAGTAGGACGTAAAACTCATTTCCCTTCTGACTTAACTGGCAATTTAGGTATTAGAGTCAGGAATAAAGGCAGATGTTTCAGACTAGGACATAAAATAATTCCCCCCCCCCCCTTTCTCCACACATCCCTAAACTTATCCTTTTTTGCAGAGCAGGGCACCCAGTGCTTTTCTTTAAGTGATTGTTAGCACGAGATGATTTTATTTAGGGTCAAAATACAAAATCTTTTTTCATAAGTATCAAAGTCTTCTTTCATTGCAGGCCTCTGTGAAAGTAAATCGTAATGGAGAATTATTTACTGGTTTAGTCGGTGTTGATCCAGACATTAATAAACTGTGTCTGGAGGTAGAAAGGGGGATAACTGGGAAAATCAAGCCCAAAACTAAACCAACTAATACAGGCAGTACTGCATCAGGAAATAAATCTGACACTAAGGTAATATTAACACCAGAAGTGTAGGTTTCTATTTTATCACAAATTCCCATAACAGGGGAAAACAATTTGAAATATATTGTACTATCGACCATTTCAGCTAAATATCACAATTCCCATAACAGGGGACACAATTTAAAATATATACTATTGTCCTGTCATCTAACGTTTCAGCTAAATATCACAATTCCCATAACAGGGGAAACAATTTAAAATATATACTATTGTCCTGTCATCTAACGTTTCAGCTAAATATCACAAATTCCCATAACAGGGGAACACAATTAAAAATATATACTATTGTCCTGTCATCTAACGTTTTAGCTCTAAATATCACAAATTCCCATAACAGGGGACACAATTAAAAATATATACTATTGTCCTGTCATCTAACGTTTCAGCTAAATATCACAAATTCCCATAACAGGGGACACAATTAAAAATATATACTATTGTCCTGTCATCTAACGTTTTAGCTCTAAATATCACGAATTCCTATAACAGGGGACACAATTAAAAATATATACTATTGTCCTGTCATCTAACGTTTTAGCTCTAAATATCACGAATTCCCATAACAGGGGACACAATTTAAAATATATACTATTGTCCTGTCATCTAACGTTTCAGCTAAATATCACAAATTCCCATAACAGGGGACACAATTTAAAATATATACTATTGTCCTGTCATCTAACGTTTTAGCTCTAAATATCACAAATTCCCATAACAGGGGACACAATTAAAAATATATACTATTGTCCTGTCATCTAACGTTTCAGCTAAATATCACAAATTCCCATAACAGGGGACACAATTAAAAATATATACTATTGTCCTGTCATCTAACGTTTTAGCTCTAAATATCACGAATTCCCATAACAGGGGACACAATTGAGAATATATACTATTGTCCTTTTGTTTAATGTTTTAGCTCTAAATATCACGAATTCCCATAACAGGGGACACAATTAAAAATATATACTATTGTCCTGTTGTCTAACGTTTTAGCTCTAAATATCACGAATTCCCATAACAGGGGACACAATTTAAAATATATACTATTGTCCTGTCATCTAACGTTTCAGCTAAATATCACAAATTCCCATAACAGGGGACACAATTAAGAATATATACTATTGTCCTGTTGTCTAATGTTTCAGCTAAATGCCTGTCTAAGAAACACTTAGAGTAGTCTATGATCACATTTTTTTCGTCCTATTACTAATCCTAAGTTTACAAGTGTTTTTGAGGAAGGCATTTAGACGAAAGTGTATATTTCTAGTTTTTTAATTCAATGACAAAAATCAATATAACTTGCATTCATAGAATGGAGTTCAAAGGTTCTCTGGTTGATGATGATTTTAGCTAATTCTTGAGTTTTCTCCTGGTAATTTTCATAGCTCTATTATTGTTTACTTTTCACAAATTTTTATTTCAAATTAATAATATTCACTAGGTACCAGGCTAGCCACAGATAGCCAATTAAATCAAAGTCTTAGTTATGTGATTCAAAATATCCCATGTGTACGGAATGCAATGCATGCTAGTCATTTTAAATCACTTGGCATATCCAATCAAATCAAAGACAAAAGTCATGTGATTCAAAATGGTTGATTTAAATTGCTGGGACTATGACGTGTACAGAATGCAATGCATTCTGGTCATTTTATTTCACTGGGAATATCAAATCATTTTGAAGTTCGATAATGTTTCCCAGAATTCATTGTTCCAAGGAGTCCAATTTGATCACCTGAATAACTAGCTAATGAATCCTGACAATAATGGCTTCATGTGTCTCCACCTAAAACTGTTCATCAGCTGTTAAGTTCATCAAAAATTCCATCAGCAATCCTGACCTCCAGGAATAATAATAATCTAAGCATGTTTGGCGCCAACTTCCTTATTATAATTCAACATCATCTTCTTTATTTCACCAATAGCTCTACCTGGGTTCAATCCCTGAAATTAACCAAAACAGAATAGAAAAAAACTTAACAACACATTTCTAAAATGTCAAAAGAAAATGGTCTTGCAGTTCCTCTCATAAGAGACCACCTTCACTCAGCGACCGATTTTGAATATTCCCTTGAGTGGTCTCTGAATACAGGTTCTACTGTGTATCACTCTTTATATGGCATTTAGTAAAGCTCAGTTATTATTATTGACATATAACATAAAGAAAAGACAAGTCAAGGGCAATAACTCCAACATCAATCATCTGATTACCATATTTGGATTTAGATTTCAGATCTCATCAATAGATATGTGTTTAGAATATTTCATTACAATCAGATAACAACTGTCTTCATCATATCTACAAGAAACATGGACTGATGGACCAAACAGCAGCATAATAAGTAGCAATGTAAGGATAACAACTTAGGTTCAAGAGGATCCTTTCAGGGCTCAATCCCAGCAAAGGCTGAGATGAACTTTTGAATTTTTCAACCTAGTTTCTGCCCTTGTCAGTGATGCAGGTCGGAGAGACTGACATGGAAAAACCGTCTTGTCATTTGGATGGGACAATAAACTGAGGCCCTGTGTGCTACAGATTGTACATATTAAAGATCCCTCGACAGTTGGAAATCGAAAAAGAGTAGGTTAATGCTGCTGCCCTGGCAAAATTTCCCTCATTACACACAGCATTCTCAAGAACTGTGTAAGATACTGACCTTGGGGCAAGTCTTGGTACAATTCATAATAGTATGACATCTATAGACTGAGAATTTGTCCTCCATCTTGGATAGTCGTTCATCAGTAAAGTCATCTCTAGAGTCAATCATCCATCTAGAAAATAAACAATACATCTATCAAAGGGAGACAACCTCATTTAAGTGGTCGTGATTTGGAATTTGAGGTCTTGGTCAATTGGATAATTCATCAGACTTACACCTGCTGATAGAAATCAGAACCAATAACCACTATACCTGTAAGCCTGCATGAGGACAGCAGGTCCTAAATATTTATCTGAGTTCCACCAATAACTAGGGCAGGCTGTACTGCAACACGCACATAGAATACACTCATACAGACCATCCTATATAACACATCAAATTCAATTATTAACTACATGCAGGATTTTCATTTTGATAAGTGACACACATAGCCGAAAATGATCTCAACAACTATGAAGTTAAACAAAGCACTTGCTTTAAGGGAAATGCTGACTTCATAGCAATGAATATTCCTTTGAAATAATTTAAGTAACATTATAATATCAGTAATATTTCCATAGGGTTTTTAAACCGTCTTGACTTAATTATTAAATTGAATTGTAGACACACCAGATGCATGATACTTGATCTGAGAATTGACACATATAGTGAATTATGAGCAAATATGATTTCAAACAAATATTCTGTAACCTTGTGCCTTGAATTGTTTAACCCTTTGAACATTGAATGTCATTTAGATGAAACATCCTGTGCTCCCAGCAATATTTCGTAAATGTGAAAACTT